>JAJIBD010025462.1:0-21834 GCA_021461705.1 Cryptotis parvus | reverse complement strand
TCCTGTGATGTGGCAAATCACTCCTAGTCTAGCAGAGCTCCTTCGATATTTCACAAAAAAACACACAATTCTTCATCTAAGCAAGGATTTTGGGGAAAATACATTTCTACGCTGCAGAAGAGTTCAAAGGGCAGGAACAACTAGTAGAAGGTACAATAAGCTGAGCAGTGAATGACATAAAAAGTAGAGTGCCCAAGTAACTTTACCATTTTCTTGTGGTAAATAAGATTGAAAAAAATAATCAAGTTCACTACCATCTAAAAAGTGGTGGGAGGGGATGGCAATATAAGAGAATCTGATTTAAACATCTGGGAATGCAGTCCCTTATCTTGGGTGATGTTTCAAGAATAGCGCTGCTCAACCATATAATACAATCTTTGATAGTTTGATCAATACTAGTTTAAGCAAAGATAAAACTAGCTGTACAAAATGTCACTTGTACACAAAGGGGTCAATTCAGAGGCTTCTAAGCAATTTTCCTAAAACCAGTGTTTCACTCATACTCGTGAGAGAGATCAATGTGCAGACATATGGCATCTGTTTTGCTGAAGCTGCAGCCAGAAGAATTTACACTATTGTTGGATTTAAAGCAAGATGAAATACAACAATTACAAACATAGGCAAGTATTAGTCACTTGGTAAAACTATTGATTGCATCCTCCGTGTGAACAGGTGCCTGACCAAGTCTTATCTGGACATGCAAATGAACTAAAAAACTTAGAATTTATCTTGTAGGAGCACGGTATCATTTGGTAAGAGACACTGGAAAATTCTAACTTGCATAGACATTTTGTAAATACACATTTAAATTGATAAAACTAATAAGAAAAGTAGCAACAGTTGAATAAATTACCCCCTGAAAATATGTAATCAGTAAAGATTTGTGAGCAAAATAGATGAGCCAACCCTTTACTTCTATATATAAATTGGAAACATAAACAAGTAGATTCAATAGCATAGGTTTATTTGGAATAATTTGGTTAAAATTTGCTATATTTCAAATGTGCGTGAGACTTGCAGAGCCACTGGGGCACAGCCATAATATTAATCACTGGTCAGTTTCAGGAATTCCCTGCAAAGCCTATAGATAGTCTTGTCTCAGAACCACTGCTAGTGCATAAGAAATTAGATTACTTCCCCAGAACTCTGTATTAGTGGTATTCTGCTAAATTCACACAAATATTGGGTACCTTATGTCATAATCAGCAGCCTTCAGTCTCTAACCTCACAGCTACTCCAGGCCATATATATAACTTTTAAAATTAATACTTAATAAGTGGCAGTTTATTTACATATGGCTTAGATTAGGTTTAACTTCAAAGTAACCAATGTAAGGCCCCCTGAGTACTGCCATGAGTGATCCTCAAGCTCAGAGCCTGTGTGTAAGACCTGGTAGCAGAGCCCCAGCGCCGTTTTAAAGCCAAAAAATCCCAACTATCTGTTTGTATGTGTGTGTTTGTGTGTATGTAAGTTTGGTGCTGAGCTTAAGTCTTCTGTTCATTAAAAAAAATGCTTCAATATTCTAACTCTTAAGTTTCATGGTCTCCCACAAAAATTATTGATCCCAGACTAGGAATAGAAATAATTCAATTTTTTCTAGAATTTTCATTTTTACCCTGAACATGTAAAATTGATAATCAACTATTTGAGTTAAACTGATGTATTATTTCTAATCTCAGATATGTGCCATATCATAGATTCAAATACAAAGTAATAGCTGCACCTATCAAGTTCCTTTGCAAATGCAAATGATGCGCTGTACCCATCTAAGAAACTCTTTGGGAGGAAAACTATTTTGTAACAGCAATGTTTTTTCTTAATGGATACTTCGTAAAATACAGAGATGTGTCTATATTAATATTCATGAACAAATTAATATTTTTGTTACATCAGCAGAAATAAGGTAAATCACTCTTTATGCTAAGGTGCATTTCTGGGAGTACCTAGGGAAACATTATGGGATAAAAGATCCTACTATAGTTGACTTCTTTGCAAGGCAGTCGTTTTTAACCCTCTCTGACACTAATCATTTTAATATAAACTAACTCTTCCATTGTGTTAAACTTCATTTATTTTTCTCAATATCAATGTGGTTTTATTTTTCTTTATTACAGATTTAATTGTTATCCTTATATCATTTTATCTATCCAAAACTGGGACTTTTCAGAAATTTAGCAATTAGGTAGATTATTGTGTGGGCTAAGAATATCAAAAATGTTTTTCTTATGTTCTTATACAAAATGATATATATACATATATATATATATATATATATATATATATATTCACCATCATGAATCTTGTGGTCTAAATTATCTTAGACTTGCACTGGACGGAGATTACAAGTGTTAAGGCTATTATTTGTATGTGGCCAATTCCAGTTTGATCCCTGGCATGACATTTTTCCATGAAAAAGTCAAGGATCAGACCTGAGCACAGTGAAAGAGCCCTGAATAATACTCTGTATGCCCCCAACAAAAATCAAATATAGTCCTCAAATGTACCAATGACTGATGGTTTTAAAGCCAATCCTATTATTCATTTATTCTGAGAGAGTTTTGATAGCTCCCAGGCATCATTCTCTTCTAGCTCCTTATTTTATTTTTTGCATAATTATAACAAATTTGGAGGCTTACTACAACACATGCTAATTGACACAGTAATGTGGATGAGAGGATTAGGTTAGCTGTCCTCTTCTCAAGGTAGACCCACTCCAAAGTGTTCATGAGATAGTAATTTCATGCAAGCCTTTTTTGCTCTCCTCTCCTCCTTATTCAGGAATTTTGCTAATTTAGTTCTTTGGCATTACAGGATTACGGTACCTGTTGTGTTGTTGGCTAGGAATTATCATTAAAATATAGAAAAAAATTAAAAATATTATCATTTGCACATAATATTTAAATTGTTACATGGTTACTAATGTGGACTCTTATATGACAACAATCAGGGAAATGATCTCACATAACACTTTTATATAAACTTACATAAGCAAAGGAGCTAATAGCTCATTGTATTAAGAAAAAGGAAAATTACACATCAAGTGTATAGCTCATGGATTGTCCTAGAATTCTGCCATATTTTCCCCTGCTATATAGCTCTCTTCAAACAAGGGGCAAGTTGTTTTTACCCTTAACCATTTAATACATCCATAACTATATCTACAAACCAAATTCGGCCAATAAAGCTTTACGAACTAGTAGGAATTTGGTTTTTTTCTATACCTCAATAAACATTGTTTCCTAAATTATGTGACTCTGTGACATCAATATTATATTAATTATCTCCATAGTTCTGGAAGGTAGAGGTTTGTGCTCAGGAAGGCAACATTGCCAGTCTGGATTGCAGTGAGTCTGCTTTTAGGTTGCAGACTGCTAATATCTTGTATTTTCATATGATAGATAAGGATAGAAATTCATAAGATAGAAAGGATAGAAATTCTTTTGGAAGTCTGCTTAATAAAGGCTCTAATTTCAATCATTTTGGCCTTCCTTTGACTTGATACCTCCTCGGAGCCGCTCATGAAATACAATATTGGTGATTAGATCTCAAGACTGAATTCTGTGGATAGGGACATATTCGACCCATATCAGGTAAAAATGTTGACTATTTTAAAAATAAATTTCATTTTTATTTTTTATGGAAATTCTTTTAGCCAAAATAGTTATGTTAGTTATCTCCGTTTTAGGGTGAATTATAATAGTGAAGTACTGGTTTTAATCAAGTTGGTACATCAATTTTAATGACATAAATATTATTTGTATTTAAAAATTCCATAATATTGAAAACTATTTTATAGTATTGAAACATTCTTCCATCACTGAGTTAAATTTTCATAATCTTAATGCCAATATTGCATTAGTATTTACTGTATTGAGATCTAGCGGGGTACATATTTATGCAGCATCCTTGTATTTTGGATGAGAGATTTTTAAAAATGTATTGATATAACATATTTTAACATTAGATATGTTTAAGGAGTACAGAATTATAAATCAGGACCAGAGCAATAGATGCACCGGAGGGCATTTGCCTTGCGTGGTCAGCCTGGGTTTTATCCTTCGTATCCCATATGGTCCCTGAGCAGAGTAATTCCTGAGAGAAGAGCAGGGAAGTAACTCTTGAGCGTCATGGTGTGACCCCAAAAAAATATATAATTATAAATCCGTCACTATGCTATTACATTAAATCTATCACTGGAAATCTAATTCTGTTCTTCACTATGTGTTGAGCCCCTTTACTCAATTTTTTTTCCTTGCTTATTTTCTCTGGTAATATTTTTACTTCTGTTTCTCTTGCTATTTTAATCTGGTTTGGGGTTTACACTAGTCACAGATGATTAAAAGGTCTAGGATAGGGCAATAGAAAGGAAGAAACAGAGTCCAAAGAAAAATTAAATTAAATGGGTTTTGATTGGAAAAGAGTATGCCCCTGGGCTATCTCACAACCTCTAGAGGTTATTGAGAATCTTCTAGCCTATGTTTTAGGGTAGGTTTATATTGTGCAAAAGAGGCCTAGGGCAGGGGTTGGTTAGCTAGCACCAAGGTCAGAGGCAGATAGTCTTGTTGTGGATTGTGTTTGTCTTCCAGTGATTTCAGAGATGAAAAATCCCTGGGGCTACAGTGGAATTGCATATAGAGCTTCAATGTGTCCAACTCTGGGCCCACCCGATAATGACTTTTTAAAAAACCTGCCTTTCATAAAGACGTAGAATTTTCATCATTGCCCCAAAATATAGAACCCAGACAAATTTCCAGATTAGGTTCAGCTTTCTAAGGATAGTACATATTGGTGTACCTGGCAATTAAAATTGCAATTCTCAAAACTAAAAATTACAAATAACACAAATAATTTTGTCTTTGATACATGTTTTATGATGAATTAAAAGTCAAACTTTTCAGAGGTTTATAAAGCATACATAAATAATACAAAAATGTAATTAATTTTCATATGTGATTATACATAGTACAGGAGATTAGAATCTGCCTTTGCAAGACCAGTCCCTGAGTGGCAGGACTAAAACTGGGACTTCTGAGTATTAAGAAGAAATAAGAAAAAAACATGGAGTGGAGATGGGGTGATTGGGCTAACAGTGTAGGCATACTGTCCTCCACTAAGCATTTATTGCTTTGATCCAATAATCACTAAAAAGAGAGACTCTTACATACCTGAGGATATAATTACTGATAATCACTGTCTTTGTAAGAGCTTTCACAAGAGGCAATTCTCAAATAAAGGAGGCATAACAGATACAGGACCCTGAGGAGGTGAGCCTCCATCTCAGGGACTCTGGCATTCTATGTTAAGATGCCATCAGCTGCCCTTTCTCTGTCTAGTTCTCCAAAAGCCTTACAATTGGTCAACCAAGTTTGAGATTCCAAGTATTATATATATATTCCTAGGCTGCCAGGAGTGATGTTTTCTTTAAGCACCTCTAATTTTGTCACTCTCTGCATAAGGTCAAATTTTTTTCATATTCTTCCAATGAAGCAATATCCATCACATTGCTTGTAGTCACAGTTGCAGCTTAGTGTTTTTTCCTATAAATAAGAAATAAATTTAGTAAAATTTTAAGAGTATTGCATTGTCAAGTTTTTTTTTAGATTTGAACTTACTACAGCTACTATTTAGATATGACTTATCAGTTGGATGTGCGAGTACGTAAAATAAACGAATGTCTAGAGGAGGAAAACAAATCCGGGGTTATTCAACAGTTATCATTCAATGTCCAGAAGCCTTTTACGTCCTGACTCCCCAGCGGGACAAAAGTTGGAAACTAAAAAGGGCTGAGATGACTTCTAAATTCTTCATCTGTGATGAATTACTGAAGTGGATGAAGGTGCAACAATGGCATTGTTTTGAGGTTAAGAAGTAGCAATTAGTGATCAGAGAATAAATTCTTCAGACATGAAGTCAGGGTCCTTTTTCCCTGTTGGGATTGATTGGCACAGAGATTGATTAATATATGCTGAGGTGAGGGCTGTCTGAGAATGTGTAAGAGCGGAAACTGAGCCAAGTTAAGCAAAAATTTATCTTTAAGGTTCTTCCCTACAAATTGAAATCCATAGTGGATTCTAAAATAATAATCTGAGTCAGATTCTGTTAATTTTACTGTCATTAGGTAATACATCATATTTTTGGTGTTTTCTGTTCTCTCATCTTCCCCAAATCCTCAATAACTTCACTAAGTGTTGCTTGTCTGGTTTTTAAAAACGTTTTCTATGTTTAGGACTTTTCTATTTTAACTAGAAGTTTTCCTACTCCTTGAGGTAGTTTGACTCTGTTGGCTTAGGTAGTGCTTGTGATTGCAAGGTATTAATGTTAGACTCTGCATTCATAGGCTAACTTCTTCCCTCTGCGACTGTGTTGAAATTTATAAATAAAACTATAATTTAAAAATATGAATTACTACATTTTTGTATTCTGTAGCATGAGTGACATTCTTATAAATTACATTTCATGTAGCATTTCAATTGAATTAGGCATTTGTTTTACTTAATGAAATATTAAGAACAGAGCTATTTATTGTTTTGCTTTGGTAATATCATTAAGTATGGATTATATATATGAAATTTCAAGCTATGTACTGGTTGAAGTTAATAAACTTAACAAATCAAATGCATATTTTCCTAAATTAAAATAATCTCTAACTATCTTAAACCAAGGTTTGCATCTGTAAATTGTACTAGGATATTTCTCACTTAGGAATGCTATGCAATATGAATTATTTCTAGTCTGCATAGATAAACTTTATTACTTAACTTTTAATTATTCTACTTTTATGAAAATATAGACCAAGACTCACAAGGTAATAGTCTTTGAAATATAGTTGTTGCTCTTATTCACAAGATAATCCACTTTTGGAATGGGCTGTTCTGAAAACTTTACAAATGTGTTTAAATGCTCTCTCACACACTAACTCTTTATTAATGGCATATTGTTTGGCTTATTGCCATGTCCCTCTCTGTGCCAATCATCTATATTAGCAGTGCTTAGCAGACATCTTTTTGAAGACTTGAGAATAACATATAATACATGGGTGCTTTTGTAGGAGAGTTTTGCATCAATATTAACAGTTAAGGTTTAATAATAGACTATATAACTGGGCAAGATTGATTTCAAATTTGGCTTAAAATTGGAATCACCTGTGTATTTACTGCACTGTTGCCCAGAGCCTCTGCATCTTGCCTGGAGTTGCCTCCTACAGGCCACTTTGTACTATGAGGGCAGAAAACAGTTTGATATGTGGCAGTATATCTTACCACGTGTTCTATAACACTTTGATATATAAATATTTTCTCTCATGCTGCCACAATTATGTGGGACTAGATAAGATCTTACGAGTGTATTTACCTAGTGTGTTTGAATCTCTAAGTAGAGACCAGAGAAATGCTGTTTGCCTCCAAGCAAGCATAAGTGGCTCTCTAATAAATCTAAGGCTAATATGGAAACGCTATGAGATGAGAGGAATCACCTTGAAGAAGCTGAAATATAAACCTGGCTGTAGAATATCCGGTAAGTTTGGTACAGATGTTTGCTTTTGTATTCTGAGATACAGTTCATTTCATGCCCTTCCCCTATTCTGCTCTACATTAAGGCACCAAGCGATCTTAAAGCCTGCAACATTAACATTTCAATAGACCTAGGTGAGGTCCTGGGAGAAGTTACCTAGAGAGACGGCCCAACTGCTTCCATTTGTGTGGTCAGTCTGAATTGAAAAGATATAATAGCTGCAGCTTGCTTTATTCCAGTACATTTTGTCTTTTGCCTTTTCACCTTCTCCCTCTGCTCACAACTCTACCAATTCTCTTCCCTGTTGGTCTTAGCATGTGGTAGTGACCATCATGGCCTAAAGTTCTAACCTACACGTGCTGGGGCCCAGGTAGGGGATGCTCTGGGGTTTCCTATTGTTGGATTTTATATCAGGAGTAAAACCTTTTGTGAGAAGTAAAGCCTTTTGAAACTGCCCTTTGGATTCGGTGTCTTTTTCTGTCTGTTGGCCACCAATCCTGGGGCGAAGGGGATCATGACCTTGCTCAGGTGCTGCTAGGTGCCCAATACCCTGACACACCTGGAAAAGCTTAACACATATATTGATACCTGTCAGGAGTGCTCGCGGGGTCTTGACAGTGCCGGGGCGGGTTCCCTTCTACCTCCGAGGCAGGCGAGGTATGGATGAACACTCAGGAGCCGATGTAGTTTAAAGGCTTTACTTATCACAGGTTCAGGCATAATCAGCAAAAGGAAAGCCGATGCTTAGTTCCAGGCTAGAGCCCAGCCACGTGTAGGCCAAGATGGCGACCACCACGTGTGAGAAAGGGCTGGTAAAAGGAAATTAAGCAGAAGGCTTGCAAAAGCGTGAACTCACAGGGAAGGCAAAAAAGCGCGGGAGGCGGGGAAACAGGCTAGTTTTTATACCTGGTAACTCAGACCTCCACCATTGTTATGGAAGCAGGAAGGTCAGTACCTCATGTAATCTCCTCCTGCTGCTCTCACCTGATGCTTTAGTATGCTAATGTTTTGAGCCAAGATTGCCTGGGATGCGCTTTATGGGTAGAAAGGGGGTTTCTGAGATGCATGTGTGCTGTACCAAATACTAATACCAGATAAATATTTCTCAAGCCTTCAAAGTCTTTCTCTCTTCAATTGTGTTTTATATTTTAGTTGCCTTTGAGTATATCAGGGGCCGTATTACTTATTTGTTTGGAAGCAAACAGCATTTACTCTCGATCTAATTACTTAGGTGTCTTATGTGGCAGGCTAGCATGCTGGTAGATCTAGCTGAAAGATCCCCCGATGATTGTGATAGTATGGGAGAGATATTTATACCAACTAATTACAACATACATGGTCAGATAAACTGCCCTATTTGACTACCCCTTATCGGATGATTGCGGGAGGCCTTGATCCGAGCAGTGCTAAGCGGCCCTTAGGAGTCCTGCAACAACTCCCCTGATTAGTTTACTAATAAAAATTGAAAAGGTAAGAAATATTTAGTAATGTACAGAAAATTAAGATAAGAAAAAACAATTCGAATTACAAAATGATAATACATGTTACTTTAGGATCCTAACTTGTTTTTGGACCCAAAGCAAAGTTCAAGATAAAGTGTTTTTAGCTGTCTGATTATAACGGACTATAGTTTGCACTGTCCATAATTTGTGAGAGTCAATTTGCTATATTTTATGTAAAGTCGGGTGTCTGGAACAAAGTCTGTGGGGGCTACTTCTGGAACAGCAATAGCGGTGATCATATGAGTATGAGTCTCTGGAGAGCAGCGGTCAGGAACTCGTTGAATTGTCAGGAACACTGGATTGGGTTTCAGGAACACTGGAACAAATATCTCGAATTCTGGAACAGGAGTCTTGAGTGCTGGAACAGGTGTCTTTTTTTTTTTTTGGTGTTTGGGCGGTGGGGAGGTGTCTGGAACATCGGTGTGGGCGTCTTGCAGGGCTTCTTCAGCAAGGGGAACATTGGCACCGGTAACTGTACCTGTAGCTTAAGGCGAGACAAAAACACTTTTCGAGGTTAATCACAAGTAGAGATTTTAAGGCTTTGTAGGGATCCAAGTCTGGGATGGAGAAAGAATATAAAGAAGCTCCAACATGGGTGGAGCAGGGAAATAAGTATGAGAATTGATGATTTTAAAATTGATAAATCTAGTGGATCAGCAGTGGAGTTGATGAATGTAATAGAGGTTTGTAGTGGTCAGAAATTGAGAAGGTAGTAGTTGAGACATAACATAGACACAACATTAATCACAAACATAATGGTGGCCACCACATGCACACACACACACACATACATTTGATCGATCAATATCTTACAGCTGTATATGTGACCCATTTAGGGTGATAAATGGTAACGGAGTCAAGCGCTTCATAAATATAAAGCCGGCAAATGATGGTGAGAAAGTGTCTTTTCCTGTGAATAGAGCATTGGGAAAAATTAGTTTTGCAAATTATTAAATTTTTAGCGAGCACTGTTTTAGGAGTCTCGGAGTATTGAGCACTGTAGCGCAGGTTTTACTGGATTCGAATATCTCATCCTGTGAACAGAATCATTAGAAAAACAATTTTTTATTGATTTAGCAAACATTTTTTGTAATGAGCACTGTGATCAGAGTCCACCCATTTTTCCACCCTTTTTTTTTGTAAGAAAGAAAATATTTAGGCTGTAAGGCAAGATATTAGACATGAACCATGAACACAGACTGCAAAACAAGATCATTATTAAAAGGAACCAATCCAGGAAGTTTAAACAGCAACTTGCAATTTAAAATTTAAGACTTTATATTGAAAGAATTAGTTGTTTTCTGATTCTTGGAGAATTCTAGTCTTAACAAGTCGCAGAGGGACCCAGAGTTTCTTGGCAGGGTTATCGTCTGTAGAAATGAAAGCATAGCCTCTTCCCGAATGAGGAGGTGACCTGCAATCCATTTATCATCAATTTTCACCCAGATAGGTGAATTGACTGTTTTTTGAGTTTGCATATCTTCTTGAAAGTGACGTTCAGCCGCTGTATAGGGATCTCCTTGAGGTATATTTAAGAAGTTTAAGGTGAATAATGTTAAAGATAAAGAATCCATTGGAGGCATGCTTGTTTTTTCGTTGCTTTAATAGCTGAGTTTTAAGTGTTCTGTGGGCACGTTCAACTATTCCTTGTCCTTGTGGATTATATGGAATTCCTGTAATATGTTTGATCTGCCATTCCTCGCAAAAGGATTTGAAGGTTTTGCTGGTGTAAGGAGGACCATTATCTGTTTTTATGGTATGGGGAATACCCATGACGGAGAAGCACTGGAGTAAAAATGAACAAACAGATTTAGCTCTTTCCAGGCGTCATAGGAACAGCCCATATGAACCGGGAATATGTATCGATGACCACATGAAGGAAAGGTTTGTTGGGAAATAAGTTAGTATGAGTTATATCCATCTGCCACAATTGGTTTGTCTGTAAACCTCGGAGGATTTGCTCCTGCTACATGAGATGTACAATGTAAAGGAGCACAGACAGGACAGATTGCGGACAATTTGTCTAGCTTGTCTCCATGGGATGCCATGGTGTACATGAAGGCGGCGGGCATTTGTATGTAGAGTCTGGTGCTCTTCCTCAGCTGATTTAAATACTGGTGCTGCCAAAGAGATCTGCTGCTTCGTTTCCTCGAACCATTGGCCCAGGGAGTCGGCTGTGAGAACGGATGTGAGGAGATGTATATAGGGAATGTTCTATTTCGGAGGAGATCTTGTAGTTTATGGAGCAGCTCCTGAATTATAGGATTATGGGCATTTAAAGAAGCAGTGACAATTCCAGGAAATAAACCAACTACATATGCAGAATCACTCACCACATTACATGGGCCAGATACATGGGATAGTAAATGTATCAGGGTGGCGAGTTCCACTTGTTGGGCAGATTTATAATTTGTATGCACAGTAGTGGTCAACGAAGGACCTGTAATTCCACCCCTTCCTGATGAGGAGCCATCAATATAATACACTGGAGCATCAGGAATGGGAGAGGAGCGGACAATGGTGGAAATTATAAAAGGTGTCCTTTTCAGAAATTCCCAGGTTTTTCCAGCTGGGTAATGATAAGATATTTCTCCTGAAAAATCTGCTAAAGCTCTCTGAAGGATTTCACTGAGTGGTAAAACAGCTTCAATTTCTTTTTTAGGGTCAGGTAGTACAATTACATGGGGATCATGTCCAAGTAATACTTGGGTTCTTGATCTTCCCTTAATTATAAGGTTAGCTATCATCTCAAGGTAAGGTGTAGCAGTACGATTCTGCTTGTTATGTAAGTAAACCCATTCTAACGGTCCAGATAATTGGGCTATAGCAGCAGTTGGAGACTCGGGAGTGTTGAAGACCAAGAACCATACCTTTTCTCCGGGATTAAATCTGGAGAGGTAAGATTTTTGAAGCCGATCCATGAAAAAATCTAATTCCTTCTGAGCTTTAGGAGTTAGCTGCCTTGGGCTATTTAAAAGCAGGATCACCTTCAAGGGTGTGGAACAGGTTACTGAGCTCACAGTTAGGAATACCAAGGGAGGGGCGCACCCAGTTGATATCCCCAGCAGTTTTTGAAAATCATTCAAGGTTTTGAGCCTTTTCTGACTAATGGAGATCTTTTGAGGGCGTACTGTAGTGCGGTCAAGAGCATAGCCCAAATATTCATATGGAGGCTGCATCTGGATTTTCTCCGGAGCTACTTGTAAGCCAGCCTCTGGTAAAACTGTCATTACATCATTATATAAATTCTGGAGATCTCTGGAATTATCACAAGCTAGCAGGATATCATCCATGTAGTGGATGATGTATGCACCAGGAAATTTAGCACGAATGGGTCGCAAAACCTCATCAACAAAGTGTTGACACATCGTAGGTGAATTAGTCATTCCTTGGGGGCAATACTGTCCACTGAAACCTACGTAAAGGACCTTTATGATTAATGGAAGGGACTGAAAATGCAAACCTTTTCCGATCATCTGGGTGGATAGGTATGCTGTAAAAGCAGTCTTTTAAATCTATGATAATTAGCGGCCAATCCTTAGGAATAGCTGCTGGAGAGGGGGAGCCCAGGTTGTAGGGCTCCCATGGGGACCATAGTAGAATTTACATTCCTTAAGTCAATCAGCAAACGCCATTTGCCTGATTTTTTCTGTATTACAAAAACAGGAGAATTCCATTCTGAAAACGTTTCCTCAATATGTCCCTAATTTCAGCTGTTCTTCCACTAGATTTGTTAGCGCCTCTAACTTTTTGGTATTGAGGGGCCACTGTGGTGTCCATATAGGTTTGTCAGACTTCCACTGAATGCGGATAGGTAGTGGGCGCTTAACCACAGCGGCCCCAATTAAAAAGGGTTACTCCCGGTGTTAGGCTTATTATGGAGAGCTGGAATTGGTGCTCGACGGGGAATTGGACGAGGTATGTGGATTACTGCCCCCCCACTGCTCCAGCATGTCTCGACCCCATAAAGTTAAAGGCATAGGGGCTATATAAGGCTGGACCATGGCTACATTCCCTTCAGGGCCAATACACGGCAGCCACCTGGCACTCTGTCGGAGAAGAGAGGAGAGGAGATATTGCCTACCCCGCTCAGGCTATGGGACACTTTCTTTAGGGCCCAGTTAGAGGGCCAATACTTGGTGGAGATTATGGATATGTCTGCCCCTGTATCCAACATGCCTTTGAATTTCCTTTTATAAATTTCGATGGGTATAACCGGCCGCTTGGCCTGAGAAATTCTGGCAGTGTACCCAACTAGATAGTTAGCAGGTGGCTGGTGGGCTTGGTTCTGTGTGGCTGCATAACCAACAATGAAGTTGGCAGAATGGTT
The DNA here is from genome assembly GCA_021461705.1 of Cryptotis parvus. Taxonomy (NCBI): domain Eukaryota; kingdom Metazoa; phylum Chordata; class Mammalia; order Eulipotyphla; family Soricidae; genus Cryptotis; species Cryptotis parvus. The sequence continues at coordinate 8,493 of JAJIBD010025462.1, read as the reverse complement.
GGTACTGTTTAAGCCACCAGCTGTAGGGTGTTCGGACTGACTACACGGATCCTCAAAAAATAATAATAGTTTAGCAAGTGGTTCCCCTTTTTAAAAGTCCATTTAGTTGGCACAGATATTGACAGTATTATCTCTCCATAAGATTCAGGATCCAGAAGTCCGAAATGCACCATAATTCCCTTAAATTTCAGCCAATCGCTCCCCTGAATTAAACCCATACTACCTGGGGAGCAGGTCCTTTTATCCCCTGTTTTTAGCATGTAGGGGTCTTGACTTGGGTATATTGTGACAGTCTTAGGGCAGAGAATGTCGAGGCTGTCACTGCCTGATGGGGTAGGCCAGAGAGCATTTATTGACTGTAATTCTGTGGATTCTGATTCGGAGGATAGTGGGCAGGTGGAATGAAGGAGAGTGCCCCTGGATTCAGCTGGGCCTGGGGCTGGCCCCCACCCAGTTTCCCGCATTAGGGGAGGAATAGATGTTATTTGAGCCTGCGGAGCTTGTGGAACCTGGGAGGGGGTCCATGTAACATTTCCTATAAAGGGATTATTAGAATGTTGCCCTGTATTGATAGTTTTAGGAGATGGGCAATCTCTACGGGTGTGTCCCTTCTTTCCGGAGCTAAAGCAGGTTATCTGTCCAGATGAAGCCTGAGGCTGACTTCGCCTCCAAGACCGACAGTCTCTGGCCCAATGTTTTCCTTTTCTGCACCTTGGGCATGGTCCAGGTGGGGCCCTTCGAGGGGTGGAGCTGCGATTATTAGAATAGTTTCTCTTTGTTTGTTTGTTTATTCTTTGAAGTTTATTGTTTCTCCCCCTAGAGCTGTCTGACTTGTTTCTCCCCCCTAGAGCTGTCTGACATTTCATCCCTCTCCTGATCCTCCTGCTGTATGAGATAAGCCTCTATATCATCCTGTGTTTTATGGGAGGTTAAACCGACATTTCTACAGGCCTTTAGATACCCCATGAGGTCATCCTTTTCCCTAATACCATATAGTAATGCTCGACATTTTTGATTAGCATTCTCATATGCTAAGTTTCGTTTTAGGATTTCTTGAGTGGTTGGGTCTTGAACCTGTCTTTGGATTGTTTCACATAATCTCCCAACAAAATCAAAGTATGGTTCATCACGACCCTGGTAAATTTTTGTATAGCTACCTAGAAATTCTGGGTCGGAACCTACTCTTTCCCACGCCTTTAATGCTGTCTCCGAACGAATTTTAAAATAGGTTCAGGTAATGTCACTTGTTTTGCTTTCTTTTTCCATTCACCTTCACCTTTTAGCATGGCAAAAGTTATAGTATGGCCTGATTCCTTTTCTCTTAAAGTGTCAATATTCTGGTTAACCCCATCTGCATACCACATATGCCATTGCATGTTCTGTGATTTGTTTAGACAAGTATCGGCTACCGTTTCAAAGTCTCCCAATACCCACTGACTACTTTCGCTCCAATCAGCTAAATATTTTAAAGTATAAGGACTTGATATTCCAAACCTGTCGCAAGCCTTCCTAAACGGGGTTATTGCCTCAATTTTTTAAGTCTTCATGAATCGGTTTTACTTTTATCTTTAGATTGGTCATGAGAAAGATTGCTGGGCTTTGCTCTTTGACTCGAGCTAATCTGTTTCTCCCCTTCTTCCTCATCAGAGCTTGTAGTATCTGGCAGAGGAACATCTACCCCATTGAGGGTATTAACTCTTGAGAGATTTTCAGCTTGGGGAATTTGCCTCCTCTGGGTTATCAGCCACATTAGAATTCTTTTTAGATTTTTTTGCTGGGAATGTATACACCTTTTTCAAGTCTACAGTTTTGGGGCGTGTTTGTGAACGGCTTTTAGTTGGTTCACGCCTCAGTATTGGGTATGCGCTAGGTCCTGATTGATAAGTTATGAAATCAGAAATCTCCCTGCGTAACACATCCATTTCTTGGTTTAAGTTTTCAAGTTTCCTATATGTTTCTTCCTTTTGTTCTTTCAATCTTATGTATAACTTCCAAAACCTCCTCTTTCTGTCCATCTATTCTATCTCTCTGTCTGTCAATTTCTTCCTCTAAGATAATGCTGATTTTATCGATATCCTTCTTCTGCTCTTCAAACTTTACTTCAAATTTTAAATCCTGTTTAATAATTTTACTTTCCTGTTCTTCTAATTTTTTCTTTGAATTTTAAATCCTGTTCTTCTAATTTTTCCTTGAATTTTAAATCCTGTTCTTCTAATTTTTCCTCAAATTTTAAAAATCTGGTTAATAATTTTACTTTCCTGTTCTTCTAATTTTTTCTTTGAATTTTAAATCCTGTTCTTCTAATTTTTCCTTGAATTTTAAATCCTGTTCTTCTAATTTTTCCTCAAATTTTAAAATCTGGTTAGTAATTTTACTTTCCTGTTCTTCTAATTTCTTTTCAAATTTTAAACTCTGTTTAATAATTCTGTCCTAGGTGCGCCCTGAGTTCCCGGAAACGCCTCGACTCCCCCACAGGTGTGTGAGTAATTCTTGGCGTCTCCGCGGACCCCAAGCTGCCCCAGGGAAGAGCGGAAACTCCATCAACGGGAACCAAGGCAAAGTGCCTTGGTTCCAGCCCGACTGACCCCGACCCGTGGCGCCCTGAGTTCCCGGGAAGCGCCTCGACTCCCCACAGGTGTGTGAGTAATTCTTGCGTCTCCGCGGACCCCAAGCTGCCCCAGGGAAGAGCGGAAACTCCATCAACGGGAACCAAGGCAAAGTGCCTTGGTTCCAGCCCGACTGACCCCGACCCGGCGCCCCTGAGTTCCCGGGAAACGCCTCGACTCCCCACAGGTGTGTGAGTAATTCTTGCGTCTCCGCGGACCCCAAGCTGCCCCAGGGAAGAGTGGAAACTCCATCAACGGGAACCAAGGCAAAGTGCCTTGGTTCCAGCCCGACTGACCCCGACCCGTGCGCCCTGAGTTCCCGGAAAGCGCCTCGACTCCCCCCACAGCTGCCCCAGGGAAGAGCGGAAACTCCATCAACGGGAACCAAGGCAAAGTGCCTTGGTTCCAGCCGGACCGACCCGTGCGCCCTGAGCTTCTGGGAACATCCCAAAACTCAAAACCGCCCGGACGCTGCGCGCCTGCGCGACCCTCTCACTACCTACCTTGCATGAAGTACCAGTGAACCTTGGTTCCTACATCCTTGCTACCCACCCAAACTCTTCAAACAGACCAGACCCCTACTAACTGTACTATCTAGTCACCCAAGAACTCACAGTTGCAACCTATAATAGTCATAATGGTAAAGCAACGCAAAATTCCATCAAGCTCTGTGGAGTGAAGTCACTGGTCCAGATGAGTCAAGCAATACCAATGAGTTGCATAACCTATCTGAAAAAGAATTTCGGAAAGAACTGTTAAGGATTCAAAAGGAATTCAAAGAAGCAATGGAATGCAAAATCAATAAAATACAAGAGGACATGATAGCAGAAGTGAGGAAAATGCAAAGGGAAATGACAGGTATTAAAAATGAGGTAAATGAAATAAAAAACACAGTGGAAGGCCATCATAGCAGAATAATAGCTACTGAAGAAAGAATTAGTGATCTCGAAGACGAGTTCCAAAGATTCTGTACACAACACCAGAAGATAGAAAAAAGGCTCACAATTACCGAACAGACAACAAGAGATAATCGGGATGAAGCCAGAAGAAACAACATACGGATCATTGGGGTCCCAGAAGGGCAAGAAGAAAACCCTGATGAAGAAGAAACTGTCAAAGCCATCATTGCTGAAAAGTTCCCGAACTAAAGAATGCTTGCCTCAAGATCCAAGAGGCCCGTAGAATACCAGCTAAAAAGAAACCCCAACAAGAATACTCCAAGACACATCTTAATAAAAATGACAAAAACTATAGATAGGGATAGAATACTGAAAGCAGCAAGATCAAAGAAGGAAATCACATACAAAGGAACATCTCTAAGATTTACAGCAGACTTCTCTGATGAAACACTCCGAGCCCGAAAACAATGGTGGGATATTGCGAAAAGGCTCAATGAACTGCAGGCTTCACCGAGAATTCTTTACCCGGCCAGGCTCACATTCAGATATGAAGGAAAGATACACAACTTCATGGATAAGCAACAACTCAGGAACTTCATGGACTCAAAACCAACTTTAAAAGAAGGACTGAAGGGTCTACTCTAATGCGACCAAACCCATAAGCACAACAAACACAAAAAGAAAGATGGCACAAAATCCGATGACAATAATCTCTCTCAATGTCAATGGTCTAAATGCACCAATTAAGAGACACAGAGTGACAAACTGGATTAAAAAATTGAACCCAACATTCTGCTGTCTACAAGAAACGCATCTGAATAAGCAGAACAAACACAGACTCAGAGTCAAAGGTTGGAAGACCATTCTCCATGCAAACAACTCCTCCAAAAAGGCTGGTGTGGCCATATTAGTATCAGATAATATAGACTTCAGGCTTAAAAAGGTTAGAAGGGACAACGAAGGCCACTTCTTATTAATTAAGGGGTATGTACACCAGGAAGAAATTACACTACTAAACATATATGCACCCAATGAGGGGTCAGCAAAATACATAAAACAACTGCTAAGAGACCTCAAAGAAGACATTGACAGTAGCACAATAATAGTTGGAGACTTCAACACTGCTCTATCAACGATGGACAGATCAACAAGACTGAAACTCACCAAGGAAATATTGGACCTAAAGGAAGAAATGGAAGAAAGAGAGCTAGTAGATATATACAGGGCTTTTCATGCCAAAAAAGCTGAATACACATTTTTCTCTAGTGCACATGGAACATTCTCCAAGATAGACCACATGCTGAGCCACAAAGCATACCTCAATAAAATTAAAAAGATAGAAATTGTGTCAACTATCTTTTCAGACCATGATGCACTGAAAATGGAAGTTAACCGTACGCAAAAACAGGGAGTCAAACCAAACACCTGGAAACTGAACAGCTCACTGCTGAACAACAAATGGGTCATAGAAGAAATCAAACAGGAAATCCAAAGATTTCTGGAAATAAATGAAAATGAAGATACCAATTATAAGAACTTGTGGGACACGGCAAAAGCCGTGTTAAGAGGGAAGTTTATAGCCCTGCAAGCATTCATCAGGAAACAAGAAAGGGCCCACATAAATAACCTGACTACACAGCTGAAGACATTAGAAAAAGACCAACAAAAGGAGCCCAACCCAGGCAGAAAAAAAGGAAATAATAAAACTTAGAGAGGAAATCAATGAGTTGGAAACCAAAAAAAACAATCCAAAAGATTAATGAAACCAAGAGCTGGTTTTTTGAAAAAATAAACAAGATTGACAAACCATTGGCAAGACTTGTAAGGACAGGGAAAGAGAGAACCCAAATAAACAGAATCAGAAATAAAAAGGGTGACATCACAACAGAAACCACAGAAATCCAAAAGATCATCAGAGATTACTTTGAGAGCCTGTATGCCGTGAAACATGAGAATCTAGAAGAAATGGATCAATTCCTGAAGTCCTATAACCTCCCACGGCTGAAACAAGAAGACCTCCAATACCTGAATAAGCCTATCACCATTGAGGAAATAGAAACAGTAATTAAAAGACTTCCCAAACACAAAAGCCCAGGTCCAGACGGATTCCCTAGTGAACTCTACCAAACCTTTAAGGAGGACCTACTGCCAGTCCTTTTCAAGCTCTTCCAGGAAATAGAAGAAACAGAAACACTCCCCAAACAGCTTCTACGAGGCACATATCACCCTGATACCCAAAGCAGGGAGAGACAACACAAAGAAAGAAAACTACAGACCAATATCCCTGATGAACACGGATGCTAAGATCTTCAACAAAAATACTAGCAAACAGAATCCAAAGACTCATCAAGAAGATTATACATCATGACCAAGTTGGATTCATCCCGGGAATGCAAGGATGGTTCAACATTCGCAAGTCAATCAACATAATACATCATATCAATAAAAGAAAAAAATAAAAACCATATGATCCTTTCAATAGACGCAGAAAAAGCATTTGACAAGATCCAGCACCCGTTCATGATTAAAACGCTCCAGAAAATGGGAATTGAAGGGACTTTCCTCAAGATAGTTACAGCCATCTACCAAAAGCCCACAGCAAGCATCATTCTAAATGGGGAAAAGTTGAAAGCCTTCCCCCTGAGATCAGGGACAAGACAAGGTTGCCCCCCTCTCACCTCTTTTATTCAATATAGTACTGGAAGTACTTGCCATAGCAATCAGAGAAGAAAAGGACATCAAGGGCATCCAGATAGGCAAGGAAGAAGTCAAGCTATCATTATTTGCAGATGACATGATATTATACCTAGAGAACCCTAAACTCTCTACCAAAAAACTCCTAGAAACAATAGACGCATATAGTAGAGTGGCAGGATACAAAATCAACACCCAAAAGTCAGTGGCTTTCCTATATACAAATAGCGAAACAGAAGAAAGGGATATTAAGGAAACAATTCCATTCACAATTGTGCCACAGAAAATCAAATACCTAGGAATCAACTTACCCAAGTATGTAAAGGACCTGTACAAAGAAAACTACAAGACACTGCTCCAAGAGATAAAAGAGGACACAAGGAAATGGAAACACATTCCCTGTTCATGGATGGGGAGAATCAACATTGTCAAAATGGTAATACTCCCTAGAGCTCTGTACAGATTCAATGCAGTCCCTATAAGGATACCGATGACATTCTTCAAAGAAATTGACCAAACGCTCCTGAAATTTGTATGGAACAATAAACCCCCAAGGATAGCTAAAGCAATCCTCGGGAAAAAGAAGATGGGAGGCATCACCTTTCCCAACTTCAAACTGTACTACAAGGCAGTAGTAATTAAAACAGCATGGTATTGGAATAAAAAACAGACCTGTGGACCTATGGAATAGAATAGAGTATCCTGACACCCAACCTCAAACACATGATCATTTAATCTTTGATAAAGGTGCAATGAGTCTAAAATGGAGTAAGGAAAGCCTCTTCAACAAGTGGTGTTGGGAAAACTGGGCAGCAACGTGTAAAAAAAATGAATTTGGACCTGTGTCTAACACCATGCACAAAAATCAGATCAAAATGGACTAAAGATCTCAATATCAGACTTGAATCCATAAAGTACATTGAAGAAAAATATAGGAAAAACCCTCCACGACATTGAAGCTAAAGGCATCTTCAAAGGTGAAACATCACTAACAAAGCAACTAGAAGAAAAGATAAACATATGGGACTACATGAAACTGAAAAGCTTCTGCACCTCAAAAGAAACAGTGACTAAGATACAAAAAGCAGTCCACAGAATGGGAAAGAATATTCACCCAATACCCATCTGATAAGGGGTTAATATCCAGGATATATCAGGCACTGGTAGAACTTTACAAGAAGAAAACAAACAACCCCCATCAAAAAATGGGGACAAGAAATGAACAGAAACTTCAGCAAGGGAAGAAATTCGAATGGCCAAAAAACATATGAAAAAATGCTCATCATCACTAATCATCAGGAGAGATGCAAATCAAAAACAACAATGAGATACCACTTTACACCACAGAGACTGGCACATATTCAAAAGAGCAAGAACAACAAGTGCTGGCGTGGATGTGGGGAAAAGGGGACACTCATCCATTGTTGGTGGGAATGCCGGCTGGTACAGCCTTTCTGGAAAAACAATATGGACTTTCCTCCAAAGACTAGAAATTGAACTCCCATTTGACCCAGCCATACCACTCCTGGGAATCTACTCTGGGAAACCAAAAATACGCAGCGGAAACACCATCCCTACTTTTATGTTCATAGCAGCATTATTCACAATAGCCAGAATCTGGAAGCAACCAGAGTGCCCGAAAATCGATGACTGGATAAAGAAGCTTTGGTACATCTACACAATGGAATACTATGCAGCTGTTAGGAAAAATGAAGTTATAAAATTTGCCTATAAATGGATGGACATGGAGAAGATTATGTTGAGTGAAATTAGCCAGAAGGAGAGAGACAGATACAGAATGACTGCATTTATTTGCATGGCATAAATATATATGTACATATTATGATACCAATATCCAAGGTCAAGTGAAACATATATCAGGAGGTCTTGTCAAAGGTGGAGATTATCACAAACGTGTGGGAGTCAGAGTTTAGGTAAGACAGAAAATGGAACAGGGGGCTAACAATAGTCGAGGGTACTAATGCCAACCTAGAACTGAGCATTAAATAGAGGCAAAAGGATACAAATGACAACCTTTTAATGTATGTTCTGTAATCCATAGTCTGGAAGGGAAGGAAAAGAGAAAGAGAGAGAAAGGGAAAGAAATAAAGAACCTGCCATGGAGCAGGGCTGGGGAAAGGGGGAGGGAACCGGGATGTTGGTGGTGGGAGATGGGCACTGGTGGAGGGACGGGTGCTGAAACACTGTATGACCAAAACCCAAACATGAACTTTTTAATTGTATATCTTTTTATTTGTATATCTCACGGTGGTATAATAAAATACTTAAAAAAA